>JABCKM010000001.1:0-12210 GCA_018221805.1 Rugosomyces carneus
CTTATGTAACCCCATTGTTGTCGAGAAAATTTCAAGCCGACGGCGAGGAGAGTCCTTGGTCTTGGACTATCACAGGTACTGTACGGGGGCCCCCGCTGCCTGTTTGCACGACCATCCACGACTCAACTGCCTTTTCACGACTCCATCACGCGTGCCGCACGATTAAACACGCCGCCTCCAGGTTCACAACTTCATGGTAGCCTCGTGTCATTAATTGCTCAGCGCTTTATCATGCCCTCAAACACCCAATCATCGTCGCAACAGCCTGCCCATCCTCCTCGTCGTACCAAAATGCCTTCCCTGTTCAACATCATTCGGACTAGCATCTATGGTAAGGGTTCCTCGAAGGCTACTCAATAACATCTATCATCCTGACACAATTCCAGGGGTGGCTCTTCTATTCACTGTCATTTGTCTTGCAATGGCAGGCCAATTCCAGCACGTGTTGGCTGCTTCTGACCTCAGTATGTTCTTCCAGATAATAATGATACATGTTTAACCTATCTTTTTGAACAGCTCGTTTCGTCCCCTTTGCGATCTTTGTGTGCACCGCTAGTCTATTTATCTTCCTTATTTTGTATGTGACTCCCCAGTGTGGGAAACGTCGCCGATTGACCCTCTTCCCATTCAGACTTGGGTTCAGTTTTTTCCTCAAAGAGCGTAACCCCATATCAACGAGGATCGAACTAGCATGTCTGGGACTTGCTGGAATTTTTTGGCTTGGTGAGGCTGTTCGAATCTGTTTATGGAAATCCTATGCTTACTAGTGCGACCTCAGTTTTGGGCGTGTACCTAACCACTTCAGATTCTCAGTCAGCAGATGTCGAGTGTTTCGCCTCTGCATCGGACACTCAACCTTTGGATGACTCTGCAGCAAATTGTATGTGACATTTAATCTTGCATCGTTCACCAACACTCACCAGAGTTATAGTCCATACGGAGCAATATCAGGCCATGTACCGAGTTCTTATGTCGTTTTCGCTGATCAACGCGACGCTAGGTACGCTCACTATCTGTTGAATGGCTAGAGCATGCCTAAGTGATATTATTATAGTTCTTCTTTTCTGCCTCGGACTCTTGTTTTTGGCGATCCGCAGACACAGAAAAGGTGATGAGCACATGTGGCATGGGCCCGTTACATCTTGCGCATGGTTTGATAGATATGGTAATGGGGTCAAACGGGGCAATAGTAGTGCTTCAAGCATACTGCCAATCGCTGGAGCAGCTTCTAACGAGAGGAGACACCAATCCGAGCGACGAAGACCTTATGTGGGTGGCAGGCCATCTGAGCGAACGTATAGGACCGAGAAGCCTCTTCCAAGTCCTCATGGCCCCATGCGGCAGTTGTCTGGAAACTCTGGAAAGTCAACGCTTATTGGGTCTCATACAACGAATGAGTTTGAACGAGGTGGTATGATCAACCCGAATATGACCAGACCATCTCGTAGTTTACGAAGGGATGTGTGAGAGAGAGAGTGTGTGTGTTTTTTTCTTTCGACAGAATAGATGGAGGAGTATATAATATAATATTTATAACAAGGAAATTGTAACTCGTAGATATTAACCACGTGAGATGACGTATACTACTAAAGTTGAACATTTTTCGGAAGCAAAGTCGCTGTTTGACCTTTCCTCGATCAGGATGACCGTCCGCTTTGGAAACTACAGAATAGGCTTCTTCGGTATTCCTCCTTGCTCGTCTGTTATTGGATATCATCTGATTACCATCCAAAGTGGCTGCGACTGTCCTCGCAGGTTTGTATCGTGTGGCTTTTATTCAATGATGCTTGATTGACACACATCGTCCAGCAACTGTCTTGAGTTTAGCTGCTCACTTTGCCAGTATATACCTACCGAAAATACATCGTAAGTTTATTTCGGCTACTTTGAGCTTGGATGCGCCTCATATAACTGCTTTCTAGACGACTTTACGATATTTGCCATTGTTGCGCCCTCAGTAACGCTTCTCCTCTTCCTCATATCGTTAAGCATCCATAAAGCTATACAATCAATCTCAGACCTGACAAGACCCGTTCAGGCTGCAATGGGCTCAACCACGAACTGAAGCCGTCATGTTATTCATACTTGGCGTACTGTGGTTAAGTACGCATCCTAAATTATGTACTTTTGTTTGCGCTAACTCCTGCAACGAAGCTATGGGCGCTTGGTCTACGTGAGTGGTCCGGCAGGATGCCAAATCCAATGACTACAGCAACAATCCCAACTGACATATTAGTGACATCATTGGACCTGTCCAATGCGACGGTCTGGCTGGTCAAAGAACGGCTACGAAAAATGGAGACAGTATGTTTCTGTTTTTCGTTTTGCTAAGAAAATGCTGATACTGTGCTTTTAAGCATCCAGACAAACCTTCTGCTATGAAATGAAAGTTATCCAGGCCTTCTCCTGGGCACTTTTTATCATCATGATTATGGCTTCAGTCATACTCTTTCAATTGGTTTCTCTCGCGCAAAAGTTTGGGCGTTTTGACATATGGTCCGAACCTATCCGCGGTAATAAGCAACCGTTTTTTCGGCACCTTTTGTTTCGATAACTCATACTGTCTCAGAGCTTCCCTGGTTCGGCGAGGCTCCTGGTTTTTACAACACACACCCAGGCAATATCCACCCAGAAGGTATGATGCCCTACCAAGGCGGATACCCATATCCTCAACCTATGAGCGCTGGATCGATGGCTCCGACCATGCATCCAGGCTCCACAACTATCATACAACCGGGGATGAACGGACAGCCAGCTACAGTTACTCGAATTTAAAGAATACCCTGAGGGTACAAATCATACGGCACGACTACAGTACTGACAAGAATCAAACAGGATGGATTGATGCGGAAACTGCTATGCTAGACACATTTTCAGGGAATATTACGATTTTCGAACACGTTGTACGGTATATAGGCCACCCTTACCATTTATTTTACGTCCTTGATGAGCATGTCGACAACGTGGTTGACCTCGTTTTACCGCACACAAAGATAAAAGGCCTCCAATCTTAATGAAACACCCCCAGAAAACCTCTACCTGCATATACGATAGAATGCCTTTGTTTCGCGATCATCCAGTTCGCTCCGTGACTGCAGGTATGTCGCTAACAATATGGTGTAAAGGCTAATATAGTGATTTACAACGTCGCATTTCAACAGTCGCTATCGCTCTCTCCGCCGGCCATTATTTAACGAAGCTGATGTCTTCTCTCCGTGAGCACAGGCAATCAAACGTCCCTACCGAAAGCTTTGCCTGACAGCCCTTTCTTTTCGGCTTTGCTGTTTAAAGATGCGTTTCATCTAACCCAGACGTCGGTCGCCGTTCTCGCCATTTGCTCCATGATGTTCCTGTCAGTCCTCGACTGCCCTTTAACAGCAACCGTACACTAAGTAGACCGATATCATGCTGTAGTGTAACCATGCATCACAGACGGGAAGGGCAACTTTTGACACAAACACAAGAGGAGATGGTGTTGATTTGTGGTTTCGGATTATTTTGGTTTGGTGAGTAACGGAACCAGGAGATCCTTGATATACGTCAAGCTCTAACTGTACTCTTTTTTTTTCTTGCCCAAAAATAAAAGCCACGCTGCTCGCCTGGCGTGCCATGTCACATCGATCACTCGATCCGAGCCCAGCGGGAGACCTCGGTCCTGCTTCAAGCTCGATAAACAGGTATAGGGAACCTGGGTTTACAGGAGCAGCGCGGCCGTATCCGTGCACGAGCGACGATGTGTATTGTGTGGTTGAGGACTACACCTTTTGGTAGAGATGCGGCGCGGGAGATGATGATATGGAATTTAATGGGCTTTTTGTGCACCTGCCCCGGAGTTGTAAGGAGGACCTGGGAGGCTGCAGATTATTTATTGAGGCCGCAGATAGGACTAGATACACGCACCGCATTCTGTATACATGCACTCGGTGCATGTTCGAGCTAGATATCCATAATAAGAATCTCTCGGCTGGTTCCGACTTTATAGCAATAGCTAATTCAATAGATCTGGCCCTCTCAACCCAACACCCACTCACCAAGTCCTGATGATAAGTTACATGTTAACCATCTAACAGGTTCATTTACTAACCAAACTCTTTTGTATATACTCAAATCCAAGCAAACGTCGAATCGAGACTGATGTAATGAAGATGTATGACTCCGGCCATCCTTGTAGTCCCCCATAGCTCACTCATCTGCTTTAGGCTCATGTCTGATTATGAGGTTTCCCTGGTGAATGACAGCATGCAAGAGTTCTATGTCCGGTTCTATGGCCCTGCAGAGAGTGTGTTCCCCCAAGTCATCTCATAATACTACTTTTAGGTTGATCGCTACCTCACGCAGCACCGTTTTCGGGAGGCGTCTGGAAGATACATGTTGAACTACCTGATCAATACCCATTCAAGTCGCCTAGTATCGGCTTCATGAACAAGATTTTCCATCCCAACATTGACGAGTTGTAAGGTTTCCCGCCAGCCCATACACAGAATTATATCTATTCACACCCCTTACTCAGAAGCGGCTCCGTGTGTCTCGACGTCATCAACCAAACGTGGTCACCCATGTTTGGTGAGTATTCGTTCATTACATCGTATACGCACAATGGGCCTAACCAGCAATTACAGACATGATTAATATATTCGAGGTGTTCCTCCCGCAGCTGTTACGTTACCCAAATCCAAACGACCCACTGAATGGAGAAGCAGCTGCACTACTCATGCGGCATCCAAAGGAATATGAGGGTAAGGTGAAAGGTATACCTTTTCAGCTTTGACTTGTGACCCCCAGTTGATGTTCTCGTCAGAGTATGTGCAGAGATTTGCAACCAAAGAGGCTGCAGACGCAGCAACAGATGGTATAGATGATGGGGATAAAGATGAAGAAATGAGCGACATAGGTAGTATCAGTGACGGAGAATAATCCATGGTAATGTGCACCTCCCCCCGGGACATTGTTTTTCATCAGTCAAGTTATCTGAATTTCCCGACCACATGTATACATGTATATCCCTCGCATTAGTGTTCAACCCATTTCATCTGCGGTTACTTTCCCTTCTAGTACCCCATTACAAACCATCCATTCACAATGTACACTATTTTTACCCTCCCAGACATCCATCCACCAGCTGTCACAGGCAGTTGGACTACCTCCTGCAAAAAGTCTAAAAGCAAGATGTGAAATGAAGAAGCTGTGCTGATTTAGCCTGGTGTCATGGCATTTGATGTTGGTAATGGTGGTACGAAAACCTCGATTTTCTTTCGAGTTTCGGACGCAGACTACAAAAGAGAGGACTTGAGGACACGGACATGCAAGGAAGTCAAGACGTGTCAAACCTTTATGAGCTGGTCGATTTGTAACTTAACATTGTCCATTGTGGCAACTTTGGACTTGCTTTCCTTCAGAAGATCTTCTTTCTCTTGTAGAAGAATCTTTTTTCTCAAGTCGAGCCTAATTTTGCCGGGGTTAGTATGTTATGGCTCGTTGAACCATGTGATTGGATAGGAGGGAGGAAGGCGCACCGCTGGCGTTCCGCTAGCTCAAAGCTTAAACGATTGAGCATGAGTTGATGCTCATCCGATAGCACGCTTTCCGTACGGGCTTCCTCTGGAGCTAGCCTCTTGAAGTCCTCTAAGTTATATAGTGGGACATCTTGGTATATGGAACTGAAAATAACGTCAGCGAATGAACAATGAAAGACGTTTCACGCACGCGAATTGTCTACATTTCTCTATCTCTCGTTCAAGGTGCCGTTTCTCATAGAGCAGGTTTTGGAGACCGAGGTGAGATTGGTCCATTTCGTGACGTGCAGCGGCTGTTGCATCTTTTCTAACCCTGGTAGCCGTATTAGCGGCTCGATGGAGGGCCTTGAGGCGACCCATGAGAGCCATGGCGCGAATATGCATGGCGGCAGCATCCTGGTCTAGATGGTTTACAGAGACCAGCTCGCGTAGTTTGTCGATGACCTCGTCTGGTGAGGGAGGGACGCCATTGACGGCGTTGAGGTGAACCATTGAGAAGTGAAACGGCTGGAGTGGCCGGCGGGCCGGGATATGGCCGGTGGGGATAACCGGTGTCGATCACTCAGCAATCCACTCCTCTCCGCCGACAAAAAGATTACAACTTGCTTGTAGGACTCGCTCCATCATCGTCTCTCTCGTTCTACTCACAAATGACTCGTCAACGCTCACTCTCGGGCACGATTCCTTCCATGGAGACATTCCATGAAGAATTGAAAGATAACACTATCATTATCGGTAACGTACAACCTCTTGTTCTCATCACTTGCTCTGTTGACTATCATTGCACCCTACTCTAGTCCTCGGTGCTTCTGGTGATCTGGCTAAGAAAAAGGTTTACCAGACATCTCATCTATCCAACTCTCCTCATAAGTGCCATATATTCTTAGACTTTACCTGCTCTTTTCAACCTTTACAAACAAAACTTCCTCCCGAAAGACATCAAAATCGTCGGGTATGCTCGCACAAAGATGGACCATGAAGAATACCTTAAGCGCATCACCTCCTACATCAAACTGCCCGACAACGACGACGAAGCTGCAAAGAAGTTACAAGAGTTCAAGGACCTATCTTCTTACATCTCGGGCAGCTACGAGGAGGGCCAGGCATTCGACAACCTCAATAAATCCCTCGAGGAGATGGAGTCTAAATACCAATCCAAAGAGTGCAACCGTCTTTTCTATTTTGCCCTTCCACCCAGTGTTTTCATCCCGGTGGCGAAAAATCTCAAGGAGCATTGCTACATACACAAAGGGGGGATGAACCGTATCATCATCGAAAAGCCTTTCGGAAAGGATCTCGAATCTGCACGGGAGCTGCTTTCTTCTGTCAAACAGTACTGGACCGAAGATGAAACATTCCGCATTGATCATTATCTTGGAAAAGAGATGGTCAAGAACCTTCTTGTTCTACGTTTCGCAAATATTGCTATGGGAGCCTGCTGGGACAAAAATTCAATCAGCAATGTTCAGATCACTTTCAAGGAGCCCTTCGGTACAGAAGGTCGTGGTGGCTACTTTGACGAGTTTGGTATCATCCGTGATATCCTTCAAAACCGTAAGTGGCGTCGCCTCGTCTGGGCAGCCCTTCCTTCATAGACTTGGATAGATCTATTACAGGTGTTGAGTATTTTGACGATGGAGCGGCCTGTCTCCTTTTCCGCGGAAGATATTCGTGACGAGAAGGTAATTGGGATACCTTTTTTTGAACGTATCTAATCAGGAGTAGGTCAAAGTCTTGCGATGCATTCCCCCCATTGAACAAGCCGATACTCTTCTTGGCCAATATGTTGCCGCTAATGGTAAACCTGGCTATCTTGACGACGAAACGGTCCCGCGTAATTCTGTTTGCCCCACTTTCGCTGCTACCACCCTTTGGATTAATAATCCACGTTGGGAGGGCGTTCCCTTTATCCTCAAGGCCGGGAAGGGTAAGTTTGTGTTTCTTCCCAATACCCAAAAGCTGTTTCACAGACCATTGACGAACGGTATCTAGCTCTTAATGAGGCCAAGGTCGAGGTCAGGATACAGTTCAAGGATGTCACGCAAGGCATATTCAAGGATATCGCCAGAAACGAGCTCGTAATCCGTATTCAACCCTCTGAGGCAGTATATTTGAAACTAAATGCCAAGACCCCCGGTCTTTACACACGTGCCATCCCAACGGAAATGGACCTCACCTACAAGAGGCGGTTTATGGACTCTAAAATACCTGAGGCATACGAGGCACTTATTCTTGATGCATTGAAAGGCGATCATTCGAACTTTGTGCGCCACGATGAACTTGATGTCGCCTGGAAGGTCCGTGACATCGCTGGGAATGTTCTCATGTACATGCATCACTGATTCTTGGACGCCGAGTAGATTTTCACCCCTATCCTTCACTGGATAGACGGCCAAAGTGGCTCTCGTCCTCATCCTGTCCCGTATCCCTATGGCTCACGCGGCCCTAAAGAGCTTGATACTTTTGTTCATAAGTATGGTTACAGGCGGAATGCTGAAGCCTAGTTAGTATGCACCTATTCTCGGCCTCTTTAAATGCTCACCCTTTTTTTGTTTAGTTCATGGCCTATGACGAATGTTGCAGCCCTTTGATAACATTCTTATGTGGCTGTGTTGGAGCTAGGCCTCATTCATGTTTAAAACATAGTATAGATATGATTCGGCGACGATAAATGTACAACCACCAGCAGAACATGTATAGGTGTATGGCAAATACATGTGTTTTACCACTCGTCGTGTCGGTAAGAACCGTCTGAATCGGAACGTTATCTGGGTCTGGACCAGGTGTTAAACTTTGGATTACTGTTTAGGGTCATCAAGGTACCTAGATATATGATTTATATTGGAAGCCCAAAAGAGGCAAAGGAGTCCTGAGCTTGTCGTGACAGGTAAGAAGAAAATGTCAGGTTCCACATGTGCTTTAAAAATATCTAGAAACACCATCACCACATGGCAAGGGTTCTAGTGTCTGATTAAATGAGTCAAAGGGTACGACGTAAGAGTTCATAAAGCCTATATTCAGGGTGCATAAACCATTTGACCTGGGCAAAAAAAAAAAAGAGGGAGTCGAATGAGAGGCAACAGCAGATGGCTTTAGTCGGCTCGCATTTACCTTGGTAGGTCCTGCCATTGGGGTCAAGTATTTTCTTTAGCTTCATCGCAACTGTGCGTACGCCCTCCCGACACTCTCCAAGACCCCTCCAGGAGCCAGCTGCGCTCCAACACTCGGAGCATGCTCTAGAAGCGGCGTTGACAGTCTCCAATTCCAATTCGTTTCTGGCGTGAAGTGCAACCAGGACGTCAACAAGCCGAGTGAAACCTAGGGTCCAAGTGCGTATGCCCGACTCTGAATTGGTGGTAGAATCTGTGACTAGAAATGATGATGAGAGTCCCAAGCATCGACGAAGCACATTCTGGTCTATAGATTGGGACTGGCGTGTGGTTTGTGCAAGGATCTGGACGACAAAAGAGCTAAAGTCCGTTGGTTTCTGATGAGGTTTAACGTACGTTTGTTTATCAGAAAAGACATGGGGGTACGCACAGGAGGAATAGTAGATGTATTCTGAGGAGGCTGGTGCTGAGTAGGTGATGGTGGGGTGGAGAGGGATTGGAGGGGAGTGAAAGAGTCGCCACTCGCTGGTTGGTGTGGCATGGGTACTACTAAGTTTACATATTCCGGGCGCCTGTTTTTTTCTTTCGATTCAAAAGTCAAAAAGAAACCGAAGGGGTGCGGAGAAAGCCACTTTCGGCGTATGCCGAACATCACGGCCGCTATATTGTTATTATTATTCCCCCGCTCTAACTTTACTTATGGCCACTTTACTCAACAATTTACTCATTAACCTCACCCCAGCGCCTCATATAAACCCTGTTGAATATGACGGCCTCGAGTACAAATGGGCAATGTTCGTCTTCAGGCCGGCACGTAAGTCCGTGACTTTGCTTCCCTATTTAGCTACTCAAACTTGGGTGTAGTTTTCAAAACAGAGTTATACTTTCTCGCTGCTGTTTTCGTGTACATCGCCTTCGTAACCCTTGGGATATACAGAAACTCTTCAAAAATCAACAAATGGCACGTCCTCGACTTTCCTGGGATTTCTGCTCACTCATACTTCTTCAAGGTTTGCCACCCTTCGTCCCATTTTGGAGCAGCAGTTCTCCAAGCCATTTGGATCAACAGGCTTGACAAAGGATGGGTACTCGGATGCTTACAATTTCTCCACGGGAAGGCGCAACGTCACGTCCTTGCACACGGTCTTCGCTCTTAAGCCACGTCATGATTTCATCCAGTCATTCTACCAGTTCGCAAGAGGTCTCATCGATTTACATTACCGTCCCAAAGACCACCTTTCTCTACACTTTACACTCTCTTCTGGCGCTCTCAACCACGACTTCGTATGGGCTATTGTGGCAAAGGATGAGCTTCTGTCTATCAAGGATGACCGATGGGATCTCGTGCGCTTCTTTTCTGTAATAAGATGCAAAAAAACCCTAACGGGGGACTACTTAGACCTTTACCAAAACTTCTGAGAGCCCTTCTCTACCAAAATCGCTCTCTGTGATGTCTGGTAAGGCGCCTCTCGGAAATTAACCCAAATTCATCTCAACTCAAAATAAATAAATAAATAGAATTTGCCGATGTGACGGACAACCTCCTCAAGCCTGCGCTCGTCACCATCTTGAGTGATCCTAAAATTCTTCCTTACTTCCGAAGTTTGTCTGTCCGTTACTGTTCCATATCTTTCTATCCTAGGTTGTGCTGAAATGCCTGTTCTCTTTGTAGGTCACGGATCAACCCAACATCCGTCCGACAGGCCCTCTTCCCTCTAACGAACGTCAAAAACGCGTCATAGTCAGCCTCGCAATGCCCTCCGGTCGGTCCCAAGACATCGCAGATTTAGTATCAGCAATGTTTTTGTATATCGATTCACTTTCCAACATCGATTTTCGTCCCGAGACCAGGACGAAGCTCAAGAAAGTCAGGGAGGATGTAGACAAGTCACTCAAGGCTGATTCTGAACGGGAGAAAAAGGAAGAGGTGCGCGACTATGTTTTGAGCTCTGTTCCAATTTTCTTTTTTGTTGAGCAATGGTCGTTTGCGTCAGATGGAGCAAGCAGCCGAGGATAAGAAAGCTGCGAAGCGTCGGTTGGAAGAGGAGAGAATTTCAAAGCTCTCCGCCGCTGAACAACAAAAGGTAGAGTAGAAAATCATATGCTTTCAAAACTGAGCGTTGATTGGCCTTTTTTCATTCATAGATCATCGAAAAAGAGCGCAAGCGCTCGCTGAGAAAAACTCAGGGCAAGGTTATCCGTAAATAATACAGTAGTTTTAATTGGTGGTTGTATTGGATTATCTGATTTGCAATGATTTATACATACATATTTGGAATTATTGCGTGAACGCGCGTACAGTACATCAAAGTGGCCTGGCGTTGTCGACACTCTCCTTGTTCTGAGCTTGCTGTGTTCAGTGCGTTGCGATCCCCTTGTTCGCATCATCTTCCCCATTTTGGGGAGTGGCCGAAGAGGAGGAGGAAGTGGTGGTGGTGGTGGTGGTGGCGGTAGGAGCAGCAGCCGTAGACGCTCCCCACCTCGCACCCCAACTGGTGAAGAAACGCAAGAGCCACATGGGTTTAATACCAGGGTGCTCCACCTCATCATCCTCATCCTCATCCTGTATCGCAAAGTACGGAGCACCTGGTGCCTCCTCTTCCGCCTCCTCCTCTGTCCTCCCCAGGTGATCCACCAATCGCTCTTGTCCATCCAAAGTCCACTGAAGTCTATTAAACTTTCCATGCGCACCATGCACACCCTGGGGCAACCGTCTCCCACCCATACCAAACGCCTTCTCCCGAAGCTCCAAGACCTTTTGTCGTTGTGGCGCCACGGTGTGCCAGAGATCTGGTATGCGGAACTGCTCAGCTTCGTATCGAAGCGTGTGCGTCGCCTGGGACGTCTTGTCCGCCTTGGCATTTTCCGCGTCAATGGTGGATATGATCTGTGTGCGGAGCTCGAGATCGGCCAAGACGGGAAGGTGACTCTGGTGGTCTTCGCGAAGCCGTGCATTGGTACTTGAGAGCCTGGTGGTGAGAACTTGTAGGCATGCCAAGACGTTACGCAGGTGCTGTTCCCTTCTAGACATGATAAGCAACTGGCCGGCTAGTTCAACGTCTGTTCGCATGTGTTCCACAGGTAAAACTCGCATTTGTTGCAAGGATTCCAGATCGTGAAAGCTGCGTCGTCTGGTATAACAGTGAACAAAATGAGAGACGGGAGACTGAACAAAAGTTTACCTTTTTGATCCATACATCTCTGAGCGCATTGTTGGAACGTCTCCGTCCTCTTGATACGACGCGTTGTCTTCTTTTTCTTCCTGTATCGTCCCAGGTTCCTCGCTGAGCATTCTTTCACCCCCCAGCCAGCTCCCGACCTTACCAACACGCGTTTTTGTCATTTTGGCTTGAGTGTCGGCGTCTTCTGAATCTCCTTCCTCCTCCTCCAACAAGCCTGACCGTGCGCTGATGGGATCTGCCCAGCTTGAAACGCGATTTTGAGGGATCCGACCGACCCAATGACCCTTGGTGTTGAATGCCGTGATTTTGCGCTCATAGTCAGAGTTGATGATGTTACTGTTGCTCTCAAGCGAACGCCCGTCATGAAGGAGTTGAAAGGGGTTGGGTCGCAGATTGTCTGATTGC
>JABCKM010000001.1:12310-40920 GCA_018221805.1 Rugosomyces carneus
CCTCTGTGAGCGACGACGCTGCGGCCATCTAGTGAGCGAACCTTGGCGTCGTAGGCTGTTCCGATGGCGGAGATGATGTCCCGGGTTAGCACTACGTGAGAGCCATTGGAGCCGGAGGCAGAAGTAGAGGAAGCGGAAGTGGACGGAGTCGTGATCTGTGGAGGGACAGGGAGAGAGTTTGAAGAGGGAGAGAGAGAGTCGGAAGTGTTTACATATGCGGTGAGAGCGTGAAGAAAGATGTTTGGATGGAGAAAAGGGTCTTTTGGGACGAGATGTGAGAAGCCGAGTGCGGCGAGTTTGTTTCTGATGGCCAAGACGAGGCTGAGGAGAGCGGCTACGAAAGCAGGGTCAGCGATGGATTGAGTTGGCTGGGGTTGGTGGTGAGAACAAGTAAGAGATAAAAAAGACTAGGACAAACTTGTAAGCCGGTGCAAGGACGGCCGATTTGGAGGATCCAATTGTGGATAGCATCTACAGTGAGATCGCACAAGAGGCCGTCGATGTGAGAAGAGTATAAGCCAAAGATGGACAAGGCGGCTTGGATGAGTTTGACGAGTTCGAGAACGGTGGCGGTAAAGGGAGGAGGAGGAGGAAAGTCTTGATGGCGGATGGGGGAGGGGGATTGTTGTGAGAGGACGGAATTTGAGCGAGAGTGAGAGCGAGGGCGGGGGAGAGGGAGGGTTTCAGTAGAAGTGATGGCGGTGACGGGAGATGAGATTGATTCAGGGAGATGATAGGCGGATATGAAGCGATACTTTGTGAGGTTTCTGTGGTGAGATTAGATGAGGGTAAATGAAGAAGAGGAATATAGTCACGTTGGGTCTTGGAGGGTGAGAGCGGTGCGACCAGAGCAGCCTATTCTGAGGAGGTTGATGTTTGTGTATAGCTGATCTTTGACTAGAGACGACAAGTTCCCGTCTGGGATGAGTACGATGGAGTAGTCTGAAGGAAAGTGAGCGAGGGAAGTAGCCATAAGGACGCCATGAGGAGTCTAACAGGAACAGTGTGAGGAGGGTTGTTACGATGACAATAAACGGGTACCTGTTTTTGGCGAGCGCCGTCGCGTCTGAGGATGTTAATGGCGTTGTCCCATTGAGAATGGTCGACGAGCGAGTAGGCAGAGAGGGATATGGAATGGGCGGGGTGGCCGGTGTAGACGATGAGGACAGAGTTGTTGAGTCTCTGTAGCAGCCATTTCTCTACAGCATATAGTTGGTAGCCTTGTACACGGACAGACTGTTGTTGGAGGACCAGGCGTATGTGAGGGAGAGTCGTCGTGTCTGGCAGTAGTAGGAGCGAGGAGAGTGAGGCCATGAGCACGTGACGAGTGAATCTAGGCCCTGTCGATCCAAGCCCGGTATCGAGTGAGATATATATACCCAGTCGACGAGTAACAAATCTCCGCCATATGCCTCGCACTTTGCTGACCCGCTGCCTCGTCTGTCCCGTCTGCAGCCACCCGCTCACTGCACCAGCCTCACTCCACTGCGGCCACTCTGTATGCTCTCATCACCTGACTACCGCTGGTGGATGCCCTGTCCCTCACTGCATACAGCCTACTAACCACCACCCAACGATACCCGCTTCTTCAAACGTCGCTTACCACCCCGCCCCTCCGCCCTCGCACCCTCCCCCTCCCATCATCCCTTCCTCTCAAGACATCGTCCTCTCAAAAATCATATCCCTCGTACACACCACCCTCGCTCAACTAGACTCTACCCCTCCTCCTGACCCTAGACCAAGAAAACGTCGCAGATTCAACAACGACACCGACGACAACGACAACGACACCGATCTACTCACTCACCTCCGTCAACCCCAAGACGTCCCTCCCTCTCTTCTGGATCGTTTTCACAAAGACCTCCTCATTGAACTAACTTGCGAAATATGCTTCACTCTATTCTACGATCCCATCACCACCCCCTGTCAACATGCACGTATTTATCCCCTTTCTCTCTCTTTCCCTCTCACACACCATCCTAGACCTTTTGCTCAAGATGCCTACACCGCTCGCTCGATCACAGCCCTTATTGTCCTCTCTGTCGTCAACAACTACCCACCTTTCTCTACTTCCACGATCATCCTCCAAACAAAATTCTCCTTGCCATCAGCAAGTCTCTCTCTCTTCCTCTCACTAACATTCTTTCCTTACACCCCTCTTTAGTTCTCAAAGTCTTTCCCGATCCTTATCGCGAACGAGGCGAGGCGATAGAGGCTGAAGAACGACATGCACGTCTAGACACTCCAATCTTCATATGCCAACTTTGCTTTCCAGGCATGCCCACCCTCCTTCACTTTTTCGAACCAAGGTTCGACTTTCTGTTCTTTTATTTTCGAAATCTCACCCTTTTTCTTGCTCTAGATATCGCCTCATGCTACGCCGATGTCTGGAATCCCCGAATCCTTGTTTTGGTATGGTCATGCCCCCAAAACCAGGCACTCTCTCCTCGCACTTTGAATATGGAACAATGCTTGCCATAAAAAGCGTACAAATGCAACCAGACGGTCGCAGCCTCGTCGAAACTTGGGGCACTTATCGTTTCAGAATCTTGGAAAGAGGTACCCTCGACGGTTACATGGTCGGTAGAATAGAACGGTATGCTTTTGTTTATCTTTCTCCTCTTTCCCTCGATATAACCTTTTCCCCCAAGGATTGATGACGATCCAGAAGACATCACAGGCGACCCTGAACAGGTACTAACCCCCACGCCATCTCGCGCTTCTTCCCCCGTCCCCTCTCATTCTCGCGCACCCTCCCCTATCCCCTCCCATTCTCGCACATCCTCTCCAGTCCCCTCTCATTCTTGCGTATCCTCTCCGGTCCCCTTTCATTCTCGCGCATCCTCCCCCGTCCCCTCTCCTTCCCCTGCCCCTGCCCCCGTTCCCGTTCCTTCCCCTACCCCTACCCCCGTTCCCGCTCCTTCTCGCTCCCAATCACCGCACCCGTCTTCCCCACCTAGACACCCTTCCAACTCAGCACTCATGTCTCGATGCCATGCCTTTCTTGACCAGCTTCAACGCGGTACCGCTCCTTGGATCGTACAGCGTCTCTCCAGCGCCTACGGAACCATGCCCACCGATCCTTCCCTGTTTTCTTTTTGGGTCGCTTACATCCTCCCCATCGACGACTATGAAAAGGCCAAACTCTTACCCATCAAGAGCCCACGATTGAGATTGCTGCTCGTCGTCCATTGGATTGAGCAGCTCAATAGCAATTGGTACACCATCTCTCGCTTTGTGCGCTTCATCAAAATGCTGCTTGTGCTGATTGTTTTCTTTGTTTTGTTTTTTGCTTCTTTTGCCCATGCTTTTATCGTCGCTCCTTTGAAATCTCTTCAGGTGGTTCTCGAATGGGTGCGGCATCCTATAGCTCGGCGTCGCTGACACGCACATCCCTGCTATATTAGAAAAGGCAAGTGCAGAACCTGTTGACGACTTTCTTTTTTTTTTTTTTGGTGCTGTCATTTATATATACATTTAATTCCAAGAAATTTCATTTCCACCCTCCCATGTATGTACATCATACTGAATTTATCCTCATTGCTTTTGTTGTTTTTTTTTTTTTAATCTTTCTTGTTCATATAACGCCGAGGTACTACCTACCTGTATGTAGTACTAGTATAATCTTTCGTAAGTTACATCAAAGAGAGCACTGCCCACTGTTGATTTGACGTTCTCATCCGTGAGCGGGGCCAAGAGTCGGCCGCGACGTGAGAAGCTTGTCAAATGGTTCTCTGATAAACTCCAAGTGATTAAGCGCTGAGAAGGAACAAACGGAGTGATTGGTGGCCTTTTTTTTCCACCTCTGCTGTGTTGGCCTGCCTATCATCGGATAGCCATACAGGGGGGGAGACAGTAGGCGCGCAATCGATCTATAGTTGGACGGTTTGTTACAGTCCTGTCACGTACCGTAGATCCCCCCCGCCAGTATGCAACAAAAGGAGAAAAGGAAAAAAAAAACATCAGCCATCTGGGGCAAGCGAGCTTCCCTTCTTTTGGCAGGCGTAATATTTTAGAATGATCTTCTGCGCATCGACAGACAAAACAAAAGATCGACATATACATAAATACTTGCATATCGGTCCGTTCAGAGCTTTTATATTTGGCTGTCAATGGTTGGAACCAGAAACAAGTCATGTAAGGTAAATCAAGTAGGGAAATCG
The DNA here is from genome assembly GCA_018221805.1 of Rugosomyces carneus. Taxonomy (NCBI): domain Eukaryota; kingdom Fungi; phylum Basidiomycota; class Agaricomycetes; order Agaricales; family Tricholomataceae; genus Rugosomyces; species Rugosomyces carneus. The sequence goes on from JABCKM010000001.1 coordinate 16,474, forward strand.
TCCCTTCTTTAGTTTTTCGCCATTAACATCTAGGTGGCGTTTTGGAAGAAAAACATACATCACCCCGAATGATAGCCGGTAAGTAAAAATGGGGATACAATACTTGGATGTTATCCCGCAGCAGGAGAAAGGGAATGCCCAATCTAATCCCCCTTACTACGCAAAGTGCTGATTGAGCAGAGGCGTTTACCAACAGTGCACGAGAGTACAGCCTTGGGTCGGTTGTGGCAGGACTTCTTGAAAAAAAATCGTAGGGCGCCAACAGGAAGCTGCTGCTAAGATCACTGCCTTTTATCAAAATTTTACCGGGGGTGGACGACTTGTAGTAGATGGCCGATTCATCTTATCAAGGAAAAACTTCTTCGGGGGGTTTGAACGACCCTGAATTGCCTGCCGAAAGATTTTGGCCGCGACGACGACGAGGACAAATGCGGTAAACACATACCTATTGGTGTTATTCCAGAGAGGTTGACCAATTTAGTCAGCGTAGTGAATATATAATTTTCTTCTCGAACCCGCCTAGACAGATTGGAGTTCCTATCAATAATGCTGTAGACTCGATGGGGTGTGGGGTGGGGTGGGCCTGCGGGCGATGCACTCCGTGAATATATATTCAAGTCGATCGTATATGATGAATTTAGATCCACTCTGAGCAATTGTACCGACTTGATCAAAATCGAAGTACTAAGCAAGCACCACAACCAAGCGTACCCGTAGGGGGAGGGACAAGTGTGGAGATGGGGTCCGCCAAATCGACATTACATGACACCCAATAGGAACAATCTCTCGCCAGATGATATCAGAGGGTGAGATCTCCCTCCCTGTTACCCCCCAGAAACATATCGGAAGGACCGGAAATAATGGGGCTCCGAACACCGCTATGTAAATAGATAGAGAAAAAAAGAAAAGTAAGCGCCCTGATTGTATTCGAGAAGCATCAGCGTGGCCAAGCAAGTCCGCCGCAGTGGATTACGAACCGATGGAACTAGACGCCTGGCGCTTACGAGCTGTGCAGCGCCGACGTGGGGGTTGTGTCATAAAGCCATAGAGGGCGTAACAATGAGTGGATCAAAGGCAATGCGGATTTGCCTGATTGCGATTGCTGATGGGGGTTGTCAAGGTAAGGTCGAGTATTCCATAACAATGTGCGCAGCATAGTTGTATTCGTGTTCCACGCTCGTCGTCACACGTGGGTCGCTGTGCATTTCCAAAAAAAGTTAATAAACTGATCCCGGACAGGGCGGACCTATAAGCGCCCTCGCCCTGTACTACTTAATAGGTCAAGAAGGCGCTTGATAAAAAGGTCAGCTGAGTGGCTGTGAGTCAGTAAGGGTCATCGCCAGTGCCTTCGGGGCGGTGTCGTGGTGACTGCGACGCAGTCATGTCCGCCTTATCTATGTTTGGATACTTGTGTAGAATCGTTATTTATTCAAACTAGACTAGAGCCATGAACAAATCGCTAAATCCCCACAATCCACCAGAATGCCAGGAAAACACGTCCGCTTCGAGGGTATCCCCCCTACACCATCCCCTCTATATTCATACACAACATCTCTACCTTCAGAGGGTGGCCCCGTAACGCCTCCTCCAAACTATTATGGTTCTCCGTATGCCCACTCCCCGTTGCCGTCACTCCCAACCACTATCAACCAAGTTCTTACCATGGCTCGCGTCCCCCTCATCCACTACGACCTCATCCTTCCTCCCGAATCCCTACAACTCCACCCATCATTACCCCCACATGTTCTTGATGACCCTGCAACGTCCCCACCTCTACCATTGATGAAAATCTTCTGCGACAAACTCCTATGGCCCATCACTGTGGTGCCATCTAACCGGGCGTACGTTTCCGTGAGAGACGTGTTTATTGCCTTATATCGCGCGTTGCGGCTCAATGTCAGTGGGGCCGAGTTCAACATTATCCCAAGGGAGGAAGACAGGCGGAGGGTGAGCGATGCCTATCAGAGGCGGTACTCGGGCTTGGTTATGGACAGGAAAGCCTTTGAGCTGGAAAAGTCCAAAGGGATAAAGAGAATAGACTTTCTTCAAAGGACTCACATGTTTGGGGGATTTAGGAAAGTCTCGGGGGAAACTGACGTCTGGGAGTTGTGTGTGTCATGACCGAGGGCGCGATTTACTTTTATCATCTTATTCCCTGCCCTCATACACATACCCAACTTGCCTGGATTCATACCCCCCCCATGGACTACTTGTATCGCTAGCATGATTTATCGCATATAACTATTTTTGTAACTTTTTATCACTAAATCGCATCTCATCTCTGCCCATAAAAGGGAATACCATCAGATCTTGTTATCTAATCGTCTGACATTGTGTCAAGTAAACCTCCGTCACCGCAGCCATTCTCATACATGGCCACTCCAGCTGCGACACCACCACTATCACCACCTCGACCGAGGCGTCCCACACGTGAGATACCCTCACTGCCGATCGTCGCAGGAAGCGATGACCCTGTTGCTCATGATGATGGCCATCAGTCGTTCACCTCGATCCAGCAAAACGTTTCTCTGGTTACTTCAGATCTCACCCCAATACGCGCCCACTATCTCAAAAAAGTTTTGGTTCAACTACAATTTAGAAACGAGATTGATGCTATAACAACCCACTCACCTTCCAACTCAAGCAACCTCTCATTTCTTGGACCTCCTTTCTCTCCTCCTCGACGAGATGCTGACCCCTATCTCGACCTCCCGTTTTTGCGGTTTATTTTTCGCCAATTTGTTCTTACCTTTCCGTTTATGGCTGCTGCGCCCAAGGATTTCTATTCGGAGAAACTACAGCCTTTCGTTTCTTCTGTACTTTCAAGGAATTTGTCTCCCACCTCTATTTTGGCTGACGACGAGGATGTCGGTGGAAACTCGGAACAGGCCACCCGGAAAAAATTACTTGCAAAAATCGAGCGCAATTTGGCCATGTTTCTGGGTTCCGCAATCAAACTATTGGAACCGGAACAAGTTGTTCGATTAAACCAATCTGACCTTGATCGACTTGAGGTGTTGGCAAAGAGGAGGTTGGCTAAAGCCGCCAAGACGAATAATATCGTGTTTGAGGTCAATATCGTTGGAGTAAGGACGGTTGTTGACAAGGGCCGTATGAGGAGCCGTGCTCATGAAGTCCGTCTCTCTTTCATTTTGGCGGTGTACGAGTTGTTTATCGCGATTCCAGGAATTCATTATTCGCACGCGAAGTTCCAACTTTCCCGATGTCTTTGTTTCAAGGCGGTATGGTGACTTTAGAACTTTAGCCAACGAGGTACATCCTACGCCTATGCATGTGTTCAAGTGCTTAGGATTACTGTCTGTAGCTGCAAAAGTACCACGCTGATGAACAGATTCGTGCCCCACCTCCCAAAGACAGGACGGTCGTCACCTCCACGCCAATGGCAAGCCCTACGCCTACTAGTCACTCCTTGTACGACCCGGATCTGTACTATGATGATAACAGTATCCCGCAATCCTCCTCCCAAACAAGCCTAGCTACATCTCGCCTTACACGAGAAAAGAACAGACTGACCCTCCGAGCGTATCTCCATTCCTTAATGACATCATCGGCGGTTGCGTCCTCTCCTGTTCTCAGGTCTTTTCTAACCTCAGGCCCAATCAATCTGACTCATGCAGAAATAGAGGACGCGCGTCGCAGAGAGGAAGCAGATCGCGTTCGTGAGGACGGAAGAAAGAGGTTTGCAAAAGAAATCGCTAATCGCGTGGAAAGCTTGCGGGAGGCAGTGAAGAGCGTAAAAGGCGACATCATGGGCAAAGGTAATTTACTTCGTCGCAGGGCTGGTCATTGTGCGCTGATTGCATCCAAAGATGGCTTGACACAAGTTTTCGCGACAATCAAGGTAACTCCTGACGTTCGTGATCTTCCACCTAACTACCGGGCAGTATTAGAATGGGCTCGCATATCGTTAGTCATATTGGCTTCCACAACCTTCTTTTCTGGTCATTGATCATTATGCCATATTAGCTTGGCCTCGACTGTCTTCCATCAATTCGTAGCATCAGACAATTCGTCGGAGACCTTCGCAAGCCTCAAAAGGATACACGGCTTGATGCCGTACTTCATGCTGAAGACGGTGCTAAGGATAAGCAACCCAATCGCTATGATACGAGGTTTGCCAAAACAAACAAAAGCTCTTCGCACGTTGCGCTAATCGTTTCCCATAGGAGTCCTTGACCTATTTCTTGCGCAACCCTTTGGTGGGCGGAGTCTTCTTCAGAGGTGTGTGTTCTTCAGGCCGTAGGTAGCATATCTCGAATAACCTATCAAATAGAATGTTCACGGGCTCTTTGACGGAAGAGGTCAAGGTCCTCGAAAATGAAATAGAGGCTGTGAAAGATAAAGTTGATGACCCTATCATGTGCTCGAAGGTACGCCAGTTCGTGTATGCGCCAAAGGAGATTCAAGAACTATACAAAGCCGATGCAGGTTAGTTTTCGTATACTGAATGGATCATGACGCTAACTAAAGCACGCCGCACGATATGTAGCCGCTGAGGATGTACATCTATTGACTGTCGTACTTCGTGCTCCTGAAGAGCCTTTCCTATCAAGGATGCAGATGCATAGGTTGGCGAAGGCTCATCGGGCTCATCAGGTCTATCTGAGACAACGCGCCGCTTTGGATGATTCGGATGATGACGATGGTCCTCAAGACGAGGATGCATGGCTCTTAGAGGACCTCAAGGTGTTGACACATCTATACTCCAAGCTTCGGGATCGCGAGCAGTTGATCGCGCTGATATTTGAGGTACGCTTGCTCTGTGGCCCTTTTGTACTATCACAAATCATTATACTCCATACTACAGGGCTCCACTGCAGACCTCCTCAAAGACATCATTACCATTTTTTACGCTCCATTGGCTCAAGTGTATCGTGCTGCGAGTATTGCAGATTCTCTCAGCGATTTACAGAGCTTCATCAACGACCTCATTAAAACAGTTGAGCAAGCGGAAGAACGTTAGTTGTTTCCTTTGACTTTTGTTTGATATGCCGAACGTGAACTTTGATGTAGTGAGTCAAGGAGATCCTCACAGAACTGTTCAAGGTTTCATCGACCTCATACAGCGCCATGAGCAAGCATTCTATCACTTCGTTCACAAAGTCCATTCAAAGGGCGAAAACCTTTTCAATAACCTTATGCAGTGGATCGAACTCTTTCTTACGGTTGTTCGAGAAGGCATAGGGTCTCCGATCAGCCTCGAATTCCTGCTTCCGCATGCCGGCAAAGCTCGCGATGACATTCTGGCAGAAGTCGATCAGGTTGCTCTATATCATTATAAGCTCAAAATCGCATACGAGACAAAGATAAGGCGGCGGTTTGGAAAAATGCGGGAAAAGGACGGGGACGCCGATGCCGAGGACGAAGCCGCACAGGAACTTGTCAACGGCGTTGTTGGCGAGATTAACCTCGGTGAACTTGTCCAAGGTGACGCTGACGATTTGGCTGCCGAAGAAACCGATCTTTCTTCTAGTGACGAATATGATGACTCGAGTGATGATAATTCGACGGAAGACTCAGACGAGGACGACAGCGAAACCGGCGGAAACAGCAGTGATGAGAACGCACCTTCGACGTTTCCTCCAAAGGATACGGCTCAACATAGTACGGTTCGTCCCAGCCGGTCACAAATCTCTAACGCTGCATGGACACCTACTCATGCCTCTCGTGCTCCTGATATTGCCCCTCGAAAGAGATCTGTTTCGCTTCGCAGTAATCAATCCCTAGAAACGCGTCTCCATCAGGATCTACCTCCTGTTCCGCCAATTCCATCCACATCAAGAAGTGCGACTTTTGACTGGTCATCCAAGCCATTACCCCCGAGCCCATTATCCCGTCCCTTTGATGGGTCATTGAAGAAGCAAGAATCTCCACAACACCTGAATCAACGAGAATATACACCACAAGAACAATCACTCTCCAAGCTAAGCAACAACTCATCGCTGAAGCCCAGCCATGACCCCTCATCTCGAAGCCTGGGAACGCGTCAGAATGTCAAAAGGAAAACGAAACATAGCCTAAAATCGCCAGACTTACGTGCTATCACCCAGCTTTTACCTTTGTTTGTTGAGATGGTGTGTTGACCACTTCTTTCTACGTTGCGTGTTGAAACTGGAAAATTTGTCAGATGCGGCCAACTCTCCGCCCTCGCGAACAACTTGGCTCTGGTTGATAACACACTGACATCCAGTGGTACAACTTATACACACAGTCGTTTGACATCCACGTTAAATCTAGGATCTAATTTATTGTAATGCATTGTATCAATAATGGTTTATTTTACTATAAAGATTGACAAATGCCATATTCTGCGTCGAATGCTGCCTGGTTCACGGTGCCTTTCTTCACTTTCTTCGCCATCCTCTCCTCCTTCGCTAATTCCTCCCAGTCACTACCATCATCTCCTGACTTGTCGAGTTGCTCGTCTTCTCTGACTCTTTTAAGCGATGTGTTAGGCTCATCCTTTACATGTGTTTTGAGCCAGTTTTTCTTCCGGTTTCTCTTCTCTCTTTGCAGGTCCTTTTCTTCTTTCTTTTTCGACTTTTGACTCCATGCAACATTTACGACTTTCTTCCCTGCGCGCGACACCTTGCCCCTTTCCTTCGTTATCGATACCACAGCAAGCCTTTTGGTCTCTTGTGCCTTATCGGTATAGGCAAAGGCATCCCACTGCAAGCTAGATGTTAACTGGTTCTCAAACAGAGAAATCGGGTAGCCTACGTCGACCTGGGCGTCTTCCCATCCCTCGCGATCAATCTGTTTCAATTCTGGCATTTTGGGCAGTCGCAGGAGTCCGAAACTTTTTGCTACTCCTACGAGATCGAGATCCTTAATTCGAAAAATATAGGAAGCCTCATGTTTTGAATATGCGCGAACAAAAGAAACAAAAGCTTTGATAGACTGGGAAGCCTTTTAGTTAGATCGGGCTAGTCTTTTAGATAAGTGATAAACTAGACACCTGATCGTGAAGACTGCGGTCCGTCAGAAGCATCTTGCGTATGGTGTCAAGGTATTCTAGTACTTGGGGATCTTCGCAACATTCATCTTCTATAGCTGACGCTATGTCTCCGTTCAGATACCTTCGACACTTGAGAGGTATCTTTCGTATGTGCATAAAGTCTGTCAACATCATTAAATGCGTATAACACCTTTACACACGGTCCACTGACCCACATAATCCGTTTCTCGCCCAACAAGGAGCACCCATGCTCGACCAGCTCGGCCAGCCCTTGCTGTGCGACCACAACGATGTGAAAAGGTCTTGGTATCGGAGGGTGGGTCAAACTGGATGACTACATCTACATGTGGCAAATCTAGTCCACGGGCTGCCACATCCGTCGCAAGCAAAATGGAGGGTGATGAAGGACTCGAAAAAGCGGATGAGAAGGCGGTGAGTGTACGGGTTCGCGAAGCCGGCGGAAGATTCCCATGAAGCGAATGGAGAGTTATCGAGGGTGGCAAAAGACTGGGAAGAACCTAAACTAAAACGATAAAACAAACTGGTGTCGGAGACACAACAGGCCTACCTTGTAGAAATAATCAACGCACGCGCATGTCGCAAAGTAAATAATAAACTGGGAAGATTGATTGTTGGAGATTTCGGATACCACAATACGGGATAGCTGCACCATTTTCTCAGATGCACGACAACTGAGGTAGTAATTTTCGAGGCTATGTTCATTATAGTCAGTTTAGGTAGCTACCATTTAGAAGAGCATCTTTACTTTGCGGGTATTCTGCGCTCCTCTATTACACCCTCGCCACCAGTTGTGGGACTGCGTTTTGCCTTCTTTGATTGGACCTTCACAGTGATCCGTGCTGGGTTTCGAAGTCCAGCGCGAACAAGTTCTGATATATTATCCGCATCGGTCATTGTTGCGCTAAAAAGTCCAGTACGGCGCTGTTTGGGAAGATGCGCCAATATACGAGCCAACGTTTGTTGGAAACCCAAGTCGAGCAGGCTTGATGAAACAGTTTATCAGTCTATTGAGCGAAGCGCAAACAGGTAGGATACACACCGATCGGCCTCATCTAGCACCAGGATATCCAGTTCTCGGACATCGACAGTTCCTTGGCTCTTTCCCGATAAAAACTCTTCGACTCGACCAGGTGTCCCAATGACTATATCTGCACCCAAAGCTTGGAACCGAACCACGTCGTGTGATGGCGACGACTCCTTCGAGGAAACAAGTAAGAGAGGAGGAGGATATATAGACTCATGGGGAGGAGGTGCAGAACAGGTCGCATCGCTCTTTATATGCTGGTCAGGCTGAGAAGAGAGAAAAAGAGAAAATATCGAGTGAATTTGTGTTGCCAACTCTCTGTGGTAAAAGTTAATAATATTTTGCTCAGCATCGGCTTGATAAAAAAAACCTTGTTGGGCTAACGACGAGTGCCGCGATCTCTTGCTTCCTGTACCTCGTTTCCCGCCGAATAAGTCGCTCTATTACGGGAATCACAAAGGCTAGTGTCTTTCCGGAGCCTGTGACTGCTTCCACTACGACGTCCTTGTGTTTCATGAAAAGTGGGATGGTGGACGCCTGTACTGGTGTCATTTGTGTGTGGCCCATGCTTTTTATGACGTCGAGACTAATAAGAAAAGAGATTTTTGTCCTGTCATATGAGAAAACAATGCATACTTACACCCATGGTGTGAGAGGCACCGTAAGCGACTCCCAAGGGCCAGCGAAAGCGGTTGATGAAGCCATGCGCACAGTGGTTAACTAAAATTGCCTGATTGGTGTATGATCTTATCTTATCAACAGTGATACAATGTTGCAACATCCCTAGCTTTACGTCTAGTATACACGCTTATTCTACGCTTAAATATCACATATCAAGACAAGTTGAATCTCTTAAATGTGTATCTGCACAAAATCAACTTGCGTTAAAGAAGCAAAGAGAGGCTGAACTAACCCAAGGAATGCCAGATCTTTGCTTGCCTCACTAGTCTCTGCAGGTCTTGCTTCATCGGCTTGGTCAATGTCATCGGTTGGGAAATAAGAAGTGTCCGTTATAGATCGCAGGTGGGGGACAAAAGGCGCGTCGATCTGGCGAATTGTATTCCAATCCACGCCGTAGAAAAATGGATGACTCTTGATTTGCTCGGCGTTCATCCGATGGTCTGCAGAAATAATCAGACTGGTAAGATAAATGTTAGAGGTGCTTGCTGTGATTGAGTTTTGGTGTATACCGCTTGATAATATCTTCGGATTCTCGGCTTAGATGAACATCGTCAGGAAAAAGGAGATACTGGGGCCAGTGGATTATTTTCTGATACGTCTCGTGTGTAGAGTCAGAACAAAAAGGGGGATAGCCGACCAAACATTCAAACATGATGGCTCCTAACGACCACCAGTCGCACTCCTTCCCATACCCTTTCTGGAGGAAGATTTCTGGTGCAATATAGTCAGGGGTACCGACCGTGGAATAAGCCTAATAAAACATAAAGTCTGAATTTGATATCCTAACACTGGGCTCACCAGTTTCCGACGATTAGCTTTCCACGTTGCTATTTGATCTTTGTTTGACATGGTAAGATTGATAGAGTTGACCATGACGCTATTCCGATGGGTTTGTGCAGCAGTGGTAGGAGAAGTGGTTGCATTAGCAGGATTGAGCAGGCGCTGGTAATAATTTGAATCATGCTTCTTTTGAAACCCAGTGGAAAGACCGAAATCGCTTAGTTTGACATGTCCAGTCTTATCACTGAAAGAAAAGGTAGAAAAGAAGAAGGCCGAGAGACGAGCGGCGTGGTGCTCACATTAGTATGTTATCAGGTTTTATATCGCTTGATGCAGAAAACTTGAGGAATCGCGTTGGCATGCTGTGAATAGACCGATTGCTTACCGGTGGATAAAGCCCAAATTGTGGACTGCCTCTATTGCTAAAACACACTCTGCAATATAAAATCGTGTAACGTCTTCCGAAAACGTGTCGTATTTGATCAGCATAGTCATAAGATCACCACCGGGGAGGAACTCCATGATGAGATAAAGGTACGACGGGTCCTGAAATGAATAGTACAGCTGTACGACCCACGGCGAGTCGGATTCTGCGAGGACATCACGTTCAGCTCGTACGTGAGCCAACTACATTCTTTGTTAGATAGGCGCCGTCAAGGAAGGTATGGAGCAAAAGTATACTTGGTCCTTTTTCAGCATCTCCTCCTTCCTTAGAGTCTTCATCGCGTAGATTTTACCTGTGTCTATTTTCTGGACTAAGCGGACCTTGATATCCAGTTGGTAAGCAAAGCCATGGCGATAAACTGCAGTCACTCGCCTCTCCGAATGCCCCTTTGCCAATAACTTTGACAGTTCTGAAATCTTTCAAACCAAGCTTTGTGCGTCGCAAACGGAGGAACGTGGATTCCTTCTTTCCGAGTTGCTGCAATTGCCTTTGCTTGCGATCGTCCGACATCGCTACATAGTTTTGAAGCCGACGTTCAAGTTCAACGCGTCTGACAGGATGAATAAGTCATCGCGGTGGAGCTAGGACCTAATCACACACCTCCCATTTCGTTCTATAGCGGAGTCTACAGCGACCTTATAGTAATGCTCTAGCTTTAACTGTGCGTTCTTGGCACGGGGTACCGCTTCATCAGAAAACTCAGCTGTATTCCTGTCGAAATAAACATCTTCCAACGTGTTCGTAAGCAGATCAGCTGGCGCCATATATACGTCAAGACCTACAGTCTGCCGGCTTGCTAGTCTCTTCCGTAGAAGGCTGCAGTTGTCGTGGTAGGGACGAAGTTGGGCTTGGTGCCGATTGAGAGTAACCAGTCATAAGTTTAATTTGCACAGCACGACTGCAGTAACAATTTGTAACCAATTTCCAAATCATTTGATCTACATACTACAAGCCAAAATCGAGCTGATTGGATCTACTTTTCCGCTTTGCAATACAGTAGTGCTCGAATGACGAGAAGTTCAAAGTCATGTCATTATACAAGCAGTCAAGCACAAACATATTAGAGCATCATAACAAAAAGATAGTGTTTATTGGAAGCTTTGATTTATCTGTTGTTCTGATATAGCCCATCTATGAGGTGTAGAAGTCATAGAAGTATGGTGAGATGGGTGCTGGGGAAAATAAGAAACGTTGTTTGATTGCTGGTGAAGATGTAAGCCTTGTCCTGTTTGTGTTGACATATTCACGCGCGTGTTAGCATCTGTACCCACGAGGGTCCTGTTCTGGTGACGAACAGGCTGAAGGTGAGGAGCTTCAAGAAGATGTGAACGGTATGGCCTGTCGCAAGATGGCTCAAAGGCCAATAACTATTTCAAGGTGAATCAGGTGGACTCACGAAGCTGACTCTTGAGATCGCGTGGATGTAGAATTTGCTAGTTGAGCAGAAACAGCAGGTCTGTAGTACGAAATTTGGGTCAACAGTTGCTTTAAGTCAATGAAGCACACACTTGTATAACGATTCAGTGTTGGCCGCTGAATATGCGGTCCTCGGAGCTGAGCGACCAACAATTTTGCCATGTGTACTAGGAATTGTGCCGCCATGGTCTACTCTGGATATGTTTTGAATGGACGGAGGAGGAAGCATAGGTGCCATTGGTTCTTTGTGCGAAAGACTGGGGATCTGACGTAAGTTCTGTACAGATGTCGGACGCTGTTCATGAAAATAATCGTTAGGGCGAGGGGGCATGGGCAACGAGTGACGAAGTGCCCGTTGAGTATGACCATGGTAGCCATCTAGATATTGTCCTGAGGGATGCGCTGCGTGTGACAACGACAAAGATGGCTGGGACACGTCAGATCTAAATGGTGGATGGTGGTCTAAAACTGGGGAGGCCAAAGGCGAAGGGGGTGTAGACTCAGGGTGATACTCTAATCTGGCTAGTCCATCTGTTGGAGGGCCAATGGTAGCAAACGACGGAGGCGGTAAGGAGAAATCTTCGTGGTCATTGTCCAGAAGAATATCTGTTTGTTGAATATGCCAAGGCTGCACAACGGACGAAGTAATGATGTGATTTGGATCTGGAAAAGATGGTATAGGATGCCATGAATGCGCAGTTGTTGACGAACTCGTATCAGTAGAGGCAATGGCTGATCGAGGATCTCCACGAGATACCGGTTCAAGGTCTTCCATCCAACTAGGACGTTGTTTGCCGCCTAATGTGCCTTGTTGGTGGGTTCGCCAAGGTTCAATGGTGGCTGAAGCTTGAGGCGATGCGACATGGTGGTGTTCTTGCCTTTGAAGCGGTTGAGTTTGGGTAGACGAACCTTCACCTTGATTTGACCAGCTAACATTGGAGGCTCTGTTACGCTCTTCTGCTGCAAGAAATGCAGCTTCACTCCATTGCTCCCATTCTTCCTCGCTGGCAGTTACTTGAGGTTGTTGAGCAGATAAAGTGAGAGCCTCTGAGACTTTTTGGTCGAACTCTTGTTCGGAGTATGGAGGAGGGGGAGGAAGGTCGTTATCTGACATGTGGGTGGAATATGCTGGATGCGCGGCAGTAGGCCCAAGCAAGCATAATTAAGTATCAGATGTGGCTAATTCAAGGGTCACCAGCCAAGGGGCGCCCACGTTTACTCACGGTAGACACAGCCAACATCAAATGTCCTTTCAACTCGGGTTGCAAAATGCTGTGCGCGTAACGTCAGATACTAATAGCATTCGAAAACTGTTATCAAATACATATGTGCTACTGTACCTGCTGTATAATTGCATGCTGGACTGCCGAAGGAAAAGGAGATGACATTTCCCCATCAGCAGGGCCGCGCTTGCAACCACTTGTTGATTAAAAAACCGACGGGCGTTCGTGAACGGAAAGCGACAGTCACATAACTGTCACTGGCCAGTCGCCGCGACGGAAATTATTCGATACATGAGAGGTTAGGCAGTTCAATTTGCTCAGAGACCTAAACCTCTATTCCCTCCAAATTTGTACCCTATTGATAGTAAGTTATCAGTCAGCCTTACGTATTCACAAGAGTTATACTTGCCAGTCTTGGGAGTCGTAAATAGACATCTGTCCCTAGTATGCATGTTTAGTGGGGTTGTATAGTGTTTCAAGAGAGTGCACTTACCCCAACCATCAAGCGAAATTAACTCCAGCGACCCTCCGAAGTACCTGCAAAGCGAAGTTGAAATTTTCATGGGATAGCTAATGCATAAATCGTACGTTGCAAAAATGTTGCACATAGGCAAGCCTATGCCTATTCTGGTATGTGGCCCAACACCAGCCTCGTTTTCAGGATCGTTCAGTTCACTCGCGACGTGACTGACCAAGTCCTTCTTTCCTCTCATAAATTGCTCCCCAACTGTCGCCCGAATCCCTTGAGGACTTGAGCTAAAAGAGCGAAGAGCCCCCAGGCGAGAGCCCTCAAGTCGAGAGGCGTTACGAATATGAGAGAATGAGAACAGATCCAGGGGTGTTCTGATTTGGTTTTCAGGTGTAAAAAGTCCACCGCCTACAGAATCATGAGTTACGATGGTGAGACGAGCAGCTGGAACAACCTTCGTCTGATATCCGGATTCCGACGTTATCTTCACCAGCTACAATCGTCGCTCGAATGATAGGGAGAGTTGGGGAAGTACGATGTTTTACAGTTGTCGCGCGTACAGCCTTGATGTAAGACATGAGTATATAGAGCCAAGGAAACGTGAATAGATAGATGATAACATACATTCTTGAGCAACTCAAACAGAGTGTACCTATGGAACTACTTAGAATGCATCAAGTTTACAAAAAGGGCAAAAACTCACTCTAAATGTTCACGGATATATGAAAACTTAGTCTCAAGGTGACCATCAATCACAATCTTAGGAAATTCCCAATGTGCACCGTCTCCGTAAAGATCCTCAATCCCAGCGAAGTGCGCGTTCAGAAGCTTTACACACCTCTCGATACTCCTTTTCACATTGAGACCAGTGAATATAATGCCGACGTGTGGCTCCCCAGAGTGTTCTTTGTGTGTGCCTGCATGGATCTCTGTGAGGGCAATGTGGTGTTCTGCAAGCACCCTTCTTGAGATGCGTGAGATAAGCATCCGCCTCATGAAGGAGTCGAGTTGATCTGGGGGAAGGAATCGTGACGAAAGCGAAAGACCAAGCGAAAGACTTGGAATGACAGTAGCGCTACTATTTGTTAGCGCTACGCCAGAACCACAACCAATGTTCTTACTGTTCACCAAGCATCTCCGCCAGGAATCCGCAAAACTCCTTGTTTTCTGCCATATTTGTAATCGGAGGATATCGTCGAAACCTTGGTGACCTCTGTACAATATCCATATAACAAAAGGATAAAAAGTTTGCTTACTGCTCAAACGCAGACCAATATAACTTCAATTTTAAGAATATGAGTAATGAAAAAGCCAGGAATCGCCTGTTGAGGTATATACCTCGTAAACCTTTGCAACACCTTCCTGCGTCACTACGAGGTAAGGCAAAGCTTGTATGTCACGTAGGCGGTGAGCTATGCGAATTGGTAATTCCGTGCGGACATAATTGGCGCTCTAACGACAAATGACGAGGTGCTGGTCATAAGGATCCTTACTGGCAGGTTGAACGAGATCGCACCTTGATCAGACGGTCCTCATCCATGGAACGACCGAAAAAAACCTAGCAGAGGTTTGTTTTCGGATCTCAGTAAAGAATAAATGGTGCACACCAGCTGTCTCAAGGTCAATCTTTTAGCTTCTTTGGAGGCGTACAGCTCTAGCTGCCTATTTTGATAAAACTGGAGCGCAGTTGACTCGCTCCGGACGTGGGGACGACGCATGAGGGTCAGCTGTCTTGTTATGCATGGTATTCTGATCATCTTGTTGAAAATTTAGGAGCATTAGTTTGAGCGTTGAGTCCAAAACTGTATTCAATGTTGAAAGTGTCGCATCCTGGGAGGTACGAGTCACACGAGAACTGTGCTGTTGTTCACACAGGCTTCCAGTGCAAACTGGTCAAAATATTTGCCACAAGCTCCAGGCAGCAGAGTTAATTTTACTCTAGAGGATTCCTTCTGATTTCAATGCACCCATAATTAAATATGCCGATCTTCGATCCCTATCAACCCCAATCCAGTCTCCTCGTTTTTTGGTCAGAACATCTTCATCTCCGAACGCATAGATGTCCTCCAAGTCGTTGGATTCCTGTTTGGCATCCTTTTCTTCTTTCTCTTCTTCTTCCCTATCCCATAAAACATCTTCCCATTGCGTGTCGTTGATAGTTACTGCCACTGTTTTAGCATCTCTGATGTTAGGCAGGATAGAGGTTAAGAGATTCGAAAGCAGCTCGGAGGTGCCGTCCGCGATCGGTGAATGTAGTACTGGTAAAGGCAGGTATTCTGCCTACATCCTGAAGTTAATCGGAGAAAACAGAAGGTAACAAGTATGCACCTCTAAAAGCATTCCTTTGACGGCGCCACCTGCTAGCATTACGTTGCCTATACGTACAAGCCAGTCATTCCCTATAGCAAAAATGTGACCTTCAATAGTAAGTTGTTGCCCGCCGGTCTGCCCTCTCGGGGCTGTACTTGAGGCCGATTGACGGACAGAAACCCAACGCGCCTTAAGCTGAACAAGTAGTTGTTCAAGAGCACCCGGTGGTCGCAAGGTTAGAAAAGTGGTGCGGAAATGAGTCGGACCTTGTAGATAAGCAGCTTCTTGGCCTGCAGGTGCCGCTGCGAGGACGTCTGCTCTTGTTGGCGCGAGGGGGTCCTCCAAGAGGACAAAGACATTCTCATCCATCGTAAGCGCGCACATGGCTCTTTCCGCAGGGACGTGAAAGTTAGGGATTTGTCCAATGATTGATCTGAATGACTTAATAGAAAGTTTCCATTGACCTCTGTAGGCGCCCTTCACATGATCTTCAGCCAAGCTGCGAGCAACAGATAATTGTGGGTCATCACATTGTGGTTGAGTACAATATTGTCGCGAACAAGCTGTAGCCCTGACGCAGGGGCATTTACCCAGCGAGCAAGTCTTGAAAGCCTATTTTAGCAAATTTAGTGAGAAACAGAGAATCCTGCGTACCCTGTAAAACCCATTCAACGCCAAGTTGCAATCAATACAATGCGTGACATACTGTTCACGTGATTCCTCGTATATTCTGTGACGCGACTCACGCGAACCGCGACAGTCGCGACTTCTCGATGGCACCAAAGCGTAAAGCCGCAACACTCCTCCTCGACGAATCTCCAACTAGGCGTACAAAAGCTCACTTAACCCATGAAGATCTACCAGAAATACCAACAAGGACTCTGCGTAGTCGCCCCAAGCCTAACAACCTTGCAATATCATCCCCGACTACCCCTCGTCGAAATCTTAGAACGTACGGGAAACATGGTTCCCCACGTAAGCCGAGCCAATCAGATCGACACACAGGACTGGATCTGAAGGACACTCAGATCGAGCCGGGCGAAGTGAATAGTAGCAGGGACGAACTCGACTTGTTGTCGCCTTCAGATACAAACCGTCCACCTCCAGCCAAGAAGAAAGCGGGCATACTTCTTCATTCATCCAGGCTCTCTTTTAGACTTCCACAACACCTTAGTTACTGTTTAAATGCGCAGAAAAGGGCCATCATACATGCTCTCAACAATATATCAGAAGCTAGCAACGACGATGATCAAGAGCCCTCGACCAATTCAGCTGCGTTGGAGCAACTAACCAACCTCCTCGATGGAACCATAACACGAGGCGAAGGAAACAGTTGTCTTATTCTAGGGCCCAAAGGAAGTGGAAAGTCTAGGGTGAGGTATGAGCATCATGTAAGCTACCCCTACCTAACAGACAAACCCAGCTGGTCGAACAATGTCTATCACGGATATCTGGTGAACCCCCTTTTGTAATTCGACTCTCAGGTTGGACCCAATATAATGATCGCCTGGCAATGCGAGAGATCGCATATCAATTGGGTAGACTAACTGGAGCCTCTTTCCCAATCGACGAGGCGTTAAAAAACTCGGACGAAAATGAAGACAACCCTTTCTTAGATACCTCCGCCGCGTCTAAAATAACGCTTCCTCCAGCTTCTCATCTCCCGGCCCTCATTTCAATCCTTCCTACCCTCCAGCAGCCTACCATAGTTATACTCGATGGTTTCGATCTTTTTGCATTACATCCTCGCCAGTTTCTACTGTACTGCTTACTTGACACGGTGCAAAACTGCAGCAGGTCATCGGGGGCCAGGGGGTTTGCCCTAATTGGGCTTTCTACTCGTTTCGACACCATCTCAATGCTTGAAAAGCGAGTAAAAAGCCGCTTCTCTGGGAGAATGATCCGAACTGCATCCCCACGCACGTCCCACACCTGGAAAGAAATCATCAGAAGCGTCATGTCTACTGATATCGATGATTTTGTGACCAGTCAACCAAACCAGCTCATTGTTGAATGGAAAGCATTGTGGACGGAGATCGTCAAGTCTTTCATCGACGACGAGCTAGTACAGAAAATATGGAACGAAACGTTTGACGTGACGCGAGATATCAGGATGTTAAACAGAATGCTGGTAAGTAAATTTACCTGCTGTTGATCATATGTACTCTAACTTGTTTCCCAGCTCTCTGTTGTCCTTCGTTTATCGCCGAGCTCGCCAAATCTATCGTCGGCACATCTTAAATCTGCATTCATTGCACAGCAAGCTCGCCCGCGTCTTCCGCTGTTGCACGGTCGGTTCTTGCCGTTCTAATGTTACGAGACGTGCTGGCTCTCAATTATTGTATAGTTCTACCATACCCCAGCATTTGTTTGCTGATCGCAAGTGTTCATGCTGATGCGGCTGGACATCCAACTTTCACGTTTGAAATGCTCGACAAGTACTTTCGCGACCAGGTACGCTCCTCAAGCTCTGCTCCCGTACAGGTGAACGGCGGGAGTATTGGAATGGTAAGATGCGGCCGCCAGGTCCTCTTAACAGTAAGGTTTTGCTTATCCACCGAGCCGCTATATCCATTGACCTCGCTAATAGGCGTTTGAAAACCTGATTTCCGTCAAGGCGTTTGTTCCTGCGACTGTACATATACCAAGTGTCGCGAAAGTATTCGCTAAGTATCGATCTTCCATTAGTAAAAGTGAAGTGAGGAATATGGTAGATAGGACAAGCCAAGTCAACCTAAAAAAGTGGTTCGCGAAGAGCACTTCAGTGATATAATCTACATAAGTTGCTCGTGAACAATTTTACTATCATGTTACTTATAAAAACAAAACAAACAAAAAAACAACAAAAAAAGGTCTAATTGCCTAGAAATTTTTAGAAAACAGAAAAATCCGAAACGGTCATGTGAATAGCAAATGCAGGAAGGGCTCTGATTTATATTGCAAGGCTGTATCTAGCGTGTTTTCGTCAATACGCAACACCAAAATGCTCCCTAGATTTATATGTTCCGCATAAGCAGGTCAAGAATTCAAGGATATGATGCATACCCCTTTGTGTCACACTCAGACCAGCTATATCGGAAGGAAGGAATTTTAGCGGCGTCAAGCACATCAGCTGGGCTCTTTTCTTGTGCGTGGTGTATAAAAGTTTCGGCATGACTCTGAAAAACATCTACATCAAATAGGTCGACGCTGACACCTCTCTTGCATACGTTCTCTTCTTTCACCAATCGGGCCTGAGCTCTAATCACGTCAGGCGAAAGACGTTTCGAGTTGTCGATCATCGTCTTGAAATTCCCGTCCTTGAACATGCTTGGATCCCACTGACTTGTTTCTTCAATTAATTCACGAAGTATTACACCGAGAGGCATGTCGGGATTCTCTGCACCCAGCGCCACATCAGCAACCTTATCGCATGGATGCTCCAGCCTTGCGAAACATGTGGCCATATCGCGAGCAGGCGAGAAATTTTCATCACGTTTGGTATTTGGATAATACGGTGAGTTGTCTGAGTTCCGTGACCCCGATCCAGAGGGCAGTTCCCCCAAACTCATGTTTGAATTGGATGCATCTGGAAGAATCATGGATCTGAGTGGCGAGGGCCCAGCCGTGAGACTTCGTCGTCCTCTAACGGAGAATCGACGTGGTCTCCACCTAACCTTGGCTGCGTTTATGGGTTTCGTTGGACGGGAAATGAACGAGGATGGAGTATCGGGGTGATGAGAAATTTGTGGAGTATAGTTGATCGTTTTGGATACAGGCGAGAAATTTTGTCTAGTCACCGGGATATTATCAAAGTTGCGCTGTTTGTTGAGAATTTGGTCGCTTGAAGGAAGATGATGTCTGGCAGAACTGGGAGTTGGGGGGTACGGATGGGATACCAGTATTGGAAAAGCCTTGGCTGGTGGCATTGGCAAAGAACGAGCAGCTAGAGGTAAAGGCGGGCTAATGTTACGCAAAGAGAGAGAATCCGGATCTACAGCAAATTGGCGTGAAAGTAATGGCAGAGGGTTTTCCGAGGTTTTTTGTCGTGATATTAGGCTAAGAGAACTGTCCTCGGGTAAAGACATTGTTGAAAGACTATGAAATCTACTCTTCCAACGAAACGTACTTGCCCCTGTCTTGATACTGTTCGTGTTCTTGTAGTTCATAGGCGGCAGAGAGAAACGCCTTACTGAAAGCAGGACAGGGGGTTCGGTAGCAGACGAGAGAAGGGGGCGATTTGCAACTCCAATAGATTGAGATCTCTGCTGACCACTCGTATGGTGCATCCCGTTGAGAGCACGCATATTACTGGTAGGTCTTAATAAAGGTGACTCGTCCGCCAAATTAGTGGATGCGACAGAGTCAGCCAACGAAAAATAAGTGGAAGAGGTTTTCTCCCATCTTGCTACATTTTGAGTGTTGATCTCCCAATTAGGTGAGCCAAAGAATCCGACGAGAAAAGCAGCCTGGACACCACCGCCTTTGATGAACGGAATGGAACAAGTAAATGAATGAGCGGGGGACTGCGTTGATACCAACTTTGCAAATGATTTCTTCGACTTGCGCGCCATGACAAAGATCCACTTGCATGCTAGAAGGAGGAATAAAACAAGGACCGCTGCCAATAATACGGCGATACCAGCAGAATCTCCAGTCATGTGCGAAGGGGGCACAGATGCAGTCGGCGAGAGTAAAAACATACAGGATAGCGAACAGGCCAAAACATGCCAGTGGTTGTATGTTTGGTCGTCAGATCCGCGACATGGTGCAAGACTCAGTGTACATTTATAGTATAGTATATGCGTAAGTAGCGTTCACAAAAAACATACTTGTACCTACTCTTCTAAGAGTAGGTCGATTTCCATATTGGTAAAAGACGAGGGACGCAGCTGCCGTCGATCTTCCAGGTAATCATCTTCGGAGGAACTGGTATTACTCAAGCTGCGCCCAATCGAGTCTCCACTTGGTTGTCTCGTATCGTCGGCTGTAGATGAAACAAGACTCGAAAACGATCTTGTTTTAAACCTGGAGAGCAGACTGCCAGATAACGATCGGGTACGCTGATATTGTCCTGATGTTGGTGGGGACTGATTTGCGAAGCCTGAAACGGATGTTCGCTTCCTGCGGGTGCTAGAGGAATAAAAAGGGTCGTTAACAGGCCCCAATTTGGGCGTCATACCGTCCGGAGAGGATGCACTGGCATGCCCGCGTTTGAAAAACCAGGGAGAGCCTTGTTTAAAGGCTGCTTCAGCGTCCGGATCCACTGGTAACGGATAGTCCGAATTCATCTGAGAAGGCGGGGTAACTGGAGATCCATCCGATGGAGGGGCAACGCTGGGGAGGGGCATCAGCAGGGTTTCCGAGTGTAGTGTCCCTCCTTTCAAGGTCCTGCGCACAAGTTCACGACCAAGGTATATCTGTTTTTCTATTCTAGCCCTGTTTTGAATCATGTGTAACTTGGTCGGAGGCTCAGTGTATCGGAAAGAGTATGACACAAGGTGTCATTCTTACTTTAGGCCATGTTACCGACTCGCCAACTCTTATCATTCGTTCTAATTCAGACGAGTCAGGGTCACTCAGCAACCGAAACCAGTCCTATAGGTGGAGGCTACTTAAATCACGAGGACGTGTTAGCGGGCGCAGATCTTACCCAGAGACGTGTCTTAGGCCAGATGCTGAGCAAAAGGGAGGTCAAACGCAAAGTAGGCTAAAGTTAGGTTTAGGCTCACGTAACAGCACCATCGAATCTTTGGAGAAATACACTAGACCAATCCTGCCCAAGCAGTTGAGGGAGCAGCTCAAGGTCACGTATGACCTTGAAATTTTTTGAAAGTTCGTGTTTCAACCATTGCTCAGCGGCAGATAATAGAAAATTTCCCCTCCAACCTGTTTTGAAGAAATGAAATAATAAGCTTGCTCGTTTCAGAGATGACGCACCCTTGCCTTTTCTATGTGCAACAGGCTTTCCAGCGGAACCACGTGGAGCAAAAAAAAAGAGATGGACGTGCGGATTGACTTGGGAGACTACAGGATGTGTTACTAAACGGCAATTAGTTGTTCAACTTCGTGGTCCAACATGCAATGCGTAGCAATGAGTGGTTACCGTTAAAGTAAAGATTTAAGGCCTGAAGTGGGATGTCCACTCTAGATAATGATGTTACATGGTTCGGAAAACAATTCGTGCAGCTTACCTAAGGGATCCATCCTTGAATTTACTACCCCAGTTCCATGGTACAACGCTCCCATCTTTGAGTTTTTGTAGCAGCACAACAGGATTTAGGATACCCGGTACAGCAGCCGAGGCAAGCAATGCCGTCCAAATCAAAGTGTCCGGAGCAGTCATATAGTTCAACAGTTTCGTTGGCCTAAAAACTCCCAAAAGTCAAAAAGGGTATTCCCTTTACCCAAGTGCATTTACACACGAATGTCGATCAGTAGGAATTACTGAAATATTCAATATGCGGCCAGTCCTGATATATGCTTCTTTGAAAGTCATCGAGCCGCGTGTGAAGAATGTGCACTGTGTACTTGGTTAGATAACAATATCAGGCTGTAGTTAAGACGACGACAGCTCACTTTCTTTGCCCATCTGACGAGACTAAGTTTTAGTAGAACGCAGGGAAGGACTTGGTACGTACAAGACGCTATCAAAACGCGCCCCTGTCTTCCAAAGTCTCCCCAACCAGATTCTATACGGCTCCTCACAAGCCGTAATTCTATTTGCTAATTCGGGGACCAGGAGTAGCCTGAGCTCTTCTGAAGTCCGTGTGCAAACTAAGGCCGCAATAAGGCCTCCCGCGCTAGTTCCCGTAACTACCCGCGGAAGTAAGTCTGCATCAAGAAATGCTTTGACAACTCCACAATGATCTGAAATGTGATTAGCCAAAGGTCTCGCACACCTGTAAGTTATTCCTCACAATACCCGAAGGAAGCCCCTCCAGAAAGGCATAGTGCGGATATACCTGACCCAAAAGCAAAAATAGGCATGGGTTGAGTCGAGAACGATGACATGTGGACAAGAAACTTGCCAAGGTTTGTGTTAGCACTTTTAAAGAATCTTTTTTTTTCGTCGACGGACAGCTCTGGAGTCTCCCGAATAAACACCAGTGTTTTTTCCAACTCCACGAAATAAGCTATGCATGGATTTAGCGATTTTGCTTGGCTTATACAAATTCTTACATTCTATAAGGTCCTTAGTACCTAGAAATGTCTGCTGGTGTAAACAGCAACATCTGGATACAGAAGGGTGCATACTTCGCTATACAGCCTGTAAGGAAAGTCAGAGGTGTACTAGAGTAAGTGTCTGGGCTGGATCTACTTGCCTCGATGACTCCACTCCAGCAAAATTAGCACGGATACAGGTCTCCAAGACTCCAAGACAACCTCGGGTATCTTTTTTCTCCCGCAAAGTTATCAAGGACCTTCGCACCTGCAGTTATATCGTATGATATAAACACATATTCTGTGGGTAGCGACTGACTTTTTTCACTAGCTTCCAATCATAAAAGGGGTCATCATCCACCTTCTTCCACTCATGGAAATTGAGATATTGGTCAAGAGTTTCTGCTGCCTCCTTCCACTCCTGTATACGTTCTAAATATATGGTAACATATCTTGATACCGTGCTCACCTCGTATGTCCGCGCCGCTCGTAATTTCTTTCTGAGGATTCCCTTCCTCCCTCGCCCTGATGATCGGGGTCATTTATTTGGGTGTATCAACAGTCGTTCACTATCTTACATGCTGTAAACCACTCTTTGGTATTGACCACTTGCCTTATGATGACATAGAATCCAAATTCTATCGCTATGAAGACAAATATAAAAAACTTTTCCTAAAATTTCAACCCTGCTGCCGAGAATATACTTCGAAAGATCATACCAAGAGAGGCCAACGTAGCAGAAGAAACAGCCAATCTCTACGCCTGTCGTGTAGTCGGTCCTTTCTCCTGCGCCTTTGTTCGTATTGAATAAGAAAAAATCGGGTTCGATCGAGAAGCCACCTGCCTTTTGACTTTCAAGTTGACTGGAGCGAAATCGGACAAGGCAGAAACCTTTTGCAC
Source organism: Rugosomyces carneus (assembly GCA_018221805.1). NCBI lineage: Eukaryota > Fungi > Basidiomycota > Agaricomycetes > Agaricales > Tricholomataceae > Rugosomyces > Rugosomyces carneus. The sequence continues at coordinate 39,865 of JABCKM010000001.1, forward strand.
ACGGGTTGGTGCTAGTGTAACGGGGGAAGCTGCTGGAGTATTTGGTGAAGAAGCGTCTTGGTTATCGAGATATAATTCATCGGCGGCGAGAGCATCCGCAAATGCTTGGATATGTCTAGCCAAGCTTTAGAGTCAAGGATTGCTATATCTTGTTTGGCAAAAACTTACGACTCTTCGCAATACTCTGCATTGAGTAAGAGGTTCGTGGATAGCTTCGAGCTGAGCGGATCGTGCACGCTCATGATAACTAAAGCTTGGATTATGTAAAGCTGTACGGGGCTCTTGTGAATCAGACATCAATGTCGACCACTCAATCCTCAAAATTATCAGAGTCCTCGGAGATTTTGGCTACTGCGGCTGCGCGCCGAATACGCCAAACAGATTTGCAACCTACTGCAGCACAGCTAGCAGCCGAGCACGAACGACGTCAAGTTTTTCGTCGACTGATAGATCCTGGCATCGCGCGGCCAAACTCCAAGGCGCAAACATCTGCATCATTAAAAGTAAGTTTGAGGACTTCGTCACGACATCAAACCCGAAATTTTGCACCCTAGACGCTGCTGGTCATCGCCGAAAACCTTTTACATGAGCCCGATAACCCGAAGTATCAACAGTTCAAACCTACGAATAGTATAATTAAGAAGAACCTTGTTGATCCTAAGGGCACTTTGGAATATGCCATACAAGTTTGTCGAATCTTAAGAGTTACCACTTGTATACTAAATCTATACTCAAATAGCTAGGTTTTCGCCCAGAGGTGAGCGAATGTCGTGCCCTTCGCCAAAATGTCTGAGTTATAGTTTAGGTCAAAAACTTCCAGCCTTATTATACTTTTAATCCTCGACGGATAGATGATCTACGTGTTGGGACAACCATACTCAGAGAGTTTATAGCTTTGGAGAAGGAAAGGGAAGAACGTGACGCTCTGTCAAAAGTGGACCAGAATGCTGTTGCTGCAGAAGTAGCAAGTCAGGTAATATCTGCCTCCGCTACGTGTACGAATGGGCCACTGATGGAGACATAGGTAAAATTGGCTTTCATGGATGATAGATTGAC